>OZ022514.1:12406181-12418681 GCA_963989385.1 Ctena decussata | reverse complement strand
CGACCTACGTATGTTCCTACCTACCTACTTACCTACGTACGTACCTACCTACATACCAGCCTGCCATCTATCTATCTATCTATCTATCTATCTATCTATCTACCTATCTATCTATCTATCGATATACCTATCTATCTATCTATCTATCTATCTATCTATCTATCTTTCTATCTATCTATTTATCTATCTATCCTCTGGTCCTCTTTACTATGGGTGAATAAAAATGTGCATTTAGTCGAAGTCAATTATTTGTTAAAGATGCATATTAAGTCGGATTCGACCTGCCTGTTCTTTTTACCTTTCTACTTATCTAGTTACCTACCTACCTACCTTTCTATCTAACTACCTACCTACATACCTATCTATCGACTTTCTATCTATCTGATCTTATCTTATCTTATCTTATCTTATCTTCTTATCTTGTCTTATCTTGTCTTATCTTATCTTATCTTTCCTCTGGTCCTCATTACTATGGTGAATAAAAATGTGCATTAAGTCGAAGTAATTTGTAAAAGATGCATATTAAGTCGAGGTCGACCTGCCTGTTCTATTTACCTTTCTAGTTATCTAGTTACTTACCTACCTAACTACCAACCTACCAACCTACATACTATCTATCTATCTATGTATCTACTTATATGTCTATCTATCTATCTTTCCTCTGGTTCTCTTTAGTATGGGTGCATAAATATGTGCATTGTGTCTAAGTTACTTAATAATTGTTAAATATGCATATTAAGTCGAAGTCGATCTACCTGTTCTATTTACATTTCTCGTTACCTACCTACGTATCTAACTACCTACCTACCTACCTACCTGCATACATACCTACCTACCTATCTACTTACCTTCCTACCTACCTATTTAACTACCTACAATCTATCTATCTATCTATCTATGTATCTATCAATCTATCTATCTATCTATCTATCCATCCGTCTATCTGCCTACCTACCTAGCTATCTATCTACCTTCCTACCTCCCTACCTATCGACTATCTATCTATCTTATCTTATCTTATCATATATTTCCGCTGATCCTCTTTACTATGGATGAACAAAAATGTGCATTAAAGCGAAGTAATTTGTAAAAGATGCATATTAAGTCAAAGTCGACCTGCCTGTTCTATTTACCTTTCTAGTTATCTAGTTACCTACCTACCAACCTACCTACCTACCTACCTACTATCTATGAATCTACCTATTTATCTATCTATCTATCTATCCTTCCTCTGGTTCTTAAGTCGAAGTCGACCTACCTGTTCTATTTACCTTTCTCGTTACCTACCTACTTACCTTCCTACCTACCTATTTACCTACCTACTATCTATCTATCTGTCTGTTTGTCTCTCTCTCTCCCTCTCTCTCTCACTCTCTATCTATCTATCTATCTATCTATCTATCTATCTATCTATCTATCTTATTAACTATCTATCTATCTACCTATCTGTCTATCTATCTATCCTTTGGACCTTTTGTAAAAATTGCATATTAAGTCGAAGTGAATCTACTTATCTATTTATTTTATTAGTAATCAAGCTATTTTCCTACCTACCGACCTACCTACCTACTTACCTATCTACCTGCGTACCTACCTACCTACGTACGTTCCTACCTACCTACATACCTTTCTATCTACCTACCTACCTACCTACATACCTACCTATCTACCCACCTATCTACCAGCCTGCGATCTGTCTATCTATCTATTTATCTATTTATCCTCTAGTCCTCTTTACTATGGGTGAATAAAAATGCGCATTAAGTCGGTATAATATGTTAAAGATGCATATTAAGTCGAAGTTGACCTGCCTGTTCTATTTAGCTTGCTACTTATCTAGTTACTACCTACCTACCTACCTACCTATCGATTATCTATCTATCTATCTATCTATCTATCTATCTATCTATCTATCTATCTATCTATCTATCTATCTTATCTTATCTTATCTCATCTTATCTATCTTATCTTATCTTATCTTATCTTTTATCTATCTATCCTCTGGTCATCTTTTCTATGGGTGAATCAAAATGTGCATTAAGTCGAAGTAAATTGTTGAAGATGCATATTAAGTCGAAGTCGATCTGCCTGTTCTATTTACCTTTCTAGTTATCTAGTTACCTACCTACCTACCTACCTTCCTTATATCTATCTATCTATCTATCTATCTATCTATCTATCTATCTATCTATCTATCTATCTTTCCTCTGGTTCTCTTTAGTGGGGTGAATAAATATGTGCATAATGCCGAAGTAAATAATTTGCTAAAATGAATATTAAGTCGATGTCGACCTACCTGTTCTATTTACCTTTCTCGTTGCCTACTACATATCTAACTACCTACCTACATACCTACCTACATGCATACCTACCTACCTACTTACCTTCTTACCTTCCTACCTACCTACTTACCTACCTACATTCTATATATCTATTTATTTATTTATCAATCTATCTATCCATATATCTGTCTGTCGGTCTGTCTGTCTATCTTTCTATCTATCTATATATCTATCTGTCTGTTTGTCTGTCTGTCTGTCTTTTTGTCTGTCTATCTGTCTGTCTCTCTCTCTCTCTCTCTCTCTCTCTCTCTCTCTCTCTATCTATGTATCTATCTATCCATCTAATTAACTTTCTATCAACTTATCTATCTATCTATCTATCTATCTATCTATCTATCTATCTATCTATCTACCTATCTAATTAACTATATATAGTTATGCATCTATCTATCTATCCATCTATCCTTTGGACCTTTTGTTAAAAATGCATAGTAAGTCGAAGTGAATCTACGTATCTATTTATTTTATTAGAAATCTAGCTATTTTCTTACCGACCTACCTACAAATTTTCCTACCTGCCAACCTTCCTAGCTTAATACCTATGTACGTTCCTACCTACCTACCTACCTACCTACCTTTCTATCTACCTACCTGCCTACCTACACTGGCGCTCACGTATTTGTACACCAAAAACGCGAAGAGACTGTCCGTGTGATTCTGCTTCCTGTCGAGCCTCTCGGCAGGAAGCAGAGTCACGCGGACAGTCTCGGCAGGAAGCCAATTATCATGTACAGAAGTTTCTGCAGGAAGGAAGAACTCGCGGACAGTCTCGGCGGACTTCACATTATATTTGGCTTCCGCCGAGACTGTCCGCGATCTCTTGCTTCCTCCAGAGACTTCTGTCCTCGAAAATTGGCTTCCTACCGAGACTGTCCACGTGACTCTGCTTCCTGCCGAGATCCTCGGCAGGAAGCAGAATCACTCGGACAGTCTCTGCAGGAAGGTTGGTGGTATTCTTCAGGTACTCCAGTTTGCTCCACAACCAAGGCCACAAATAAGCTATTATCCTTGCCTTTGAGACAATGTAAAAACATTTGCATGCCTGAGTTTTCTATACCTTCAATAATCCTGTTTAGACTAGAGTTTTAATCCGAATCGAATCAGAATTTGCTTTGAATTAACTGTTTAGACTAGCAAATCTTATTCGAATTAAAAACTAATTCGGAGTAATTAAACTAATACTACAGAGTACCTTGGATCGAATCCGAATTAACTTTTACTTCGGATTAAAAGTCCTGTCTAAACAGCAAACCGAAGCAAAGCCGCATTAAAATTTATTTTTGAACTGACCTCGGGCATGTTAATTAGGTCATGTTCACATTTGAGCAGGCTGCATTTACTTTACTGCAAAGTAACTTGCACCCAATCAAAAACATTATTTTACTACAAAGTAACTTGCATTAAATTGGAAATGGTATAGTCTGAACAGACAAGTGGGTTCTCTTCGGATTACCTTATTGCAGAGCAATCTGTGCCGAATCGAAACAGATATCCTCTACACAGAGTAAAAGTAAACAAAATAAAGTTTAAGAATATTTCATTTGTAGCATGTAGTTTTGGCTGAAGGCCGAATAGTAACGTACATTCCAAGATAAACCTCGATTTCCAGAAAGCAATTTAATGCTGCAAAAATTTTCAGCATATGGGGCCAGAGATGAATGATCATCAAGGTGATTGAAAACCGAGAACCCCGGCAAGAAAAAACACCTGACTCTCTACAAGAAGAACTGGTTTTCTAACCGAAGTTAGACCCATGCTGGAACAAGCCCCCCTGTCCTGGCTAGGTCCAAGGCAGTTCTATGGAGAAAAAAAAGGGGGAGGAGGAGGAGGGAACAAAGAGGAAATTCTTGGATGGGATGCAAATTCTTTGGTGGGGAGGGGGGCGGGTGCAAAAGACTGCCCAGATTCATGTATTAGTGGGATTGCACCTAAGTGGACCTGTGCTGGGTCCTGGGCAGGTGACGTCTCAGAAAAAGGGAGAAGGGAAATCTTTGGTGGGGAGCAAAAACTTCCAGAAACATTAAGTAGCAATGGGAAATAACCCAAATGGACTTGTGCACAGATCCACATAAATCACTTCCCATGCACACAGCCCTCGCGACCCACTGTGGGTTGGCTTTAGCAATACAATTCAGGGCTTCTGGAATGAGAGGCACACTTCAAGCCATAATGCATCTTCCCCGAACTGCAGGCCTCCATCAGACTTCACTTTGCTAGTTCTGCCGGAACAAGCCCCCTGTCCTGGCTGGGCCCAGGGCAGGTCTAGGGGGAAATGGGGAGCAAATTTTTAGGTGGGGAGCAAATTCCCTTATTAACTAATGCAATGGGCAGTGGGGGATAAGAGATTGAGGGTGATCTGGAATGCAGTTGTCTCATGTTTTTGTGGCCCTCATGAGTAATTGAGACTGCCTGGGTTACATCATGAATTACGACCGTTGGTCTGAGAGAAGACCGTAGCTTAAATCTGTTGGGAGGAAGGTAGGTGGGGTAAAAATTCATTTTGGGACCTAGGACTGTAGCATTTATTCTAAACCTTATCTTAGTTTAGTTGGTTCTAAAATATATTGCATATTTAAAGTTTTAGGGTCCTGTATTTTCATGGGAGTTTTTTTAGTGTTCTAATATTTTGGGAAATGGAGAATATTATTAGTCAACAACAGGACTGAAGCTAATTTCTTATTGTAGATTGTTGGGAGGAGAGAGCAGTTTCAATTTGCTGTTTCTAGGGAGCAAATGAGTTGAACCTTATAATGGTTCAGTTGGTTTCCAGGTAACTAAGCCTGGGTATGAGATTAAGGAGGTTGGATACACATTATTTTTTGGAGGGGAAATGGAGAATATTATTAATAGACACGGGGACAGTAGCTTAATTCTTATTGCGGGTTGTTCAAAAAGGACGGCGTTTTTTTTTGGCTGTTTCTAGGGAGCAAATGAGTTGAACCTTATAATGGTTTAGTTGGTTTCCAGGTAACTAAGCCTGGGTATGAGATTAAGGAGGTTGGATACACATTATGTTTTGGAGGGGAAATGGAGAATATTATTAATAGACACGGGGACAGTAGCTTATTTCTTATTGCGGGTTGTTCAAACAGGACGGCGGTTTCTTTTGGCTGTTTCTAGGGAGCAAATGTGATGAACCTTATAATGGTTCAGTTGGTTTTCAGGTAACTAAGCCTGGGTATGAGATTAAGGAGGTTGGATACACATTATTTTTGGAGGGGAAATGGAGAATATTATTAACAGACACGGGGACAGTAGCTTATTTCTTATTGCGGGTTGTTCAAACAGGACGGCGATTTCTTTTGGCTGTTTCTAGGGAGTAAATGAGTTGAACCTTATAATGGTTTATTTAGTTTCCAGGTAACTAAGCCTGGGTGTGAGATTAAGGAGGTTGGATACACATTAATTTGGGGGTGGGGAAGAAATGGAGAGTATTACTAATGGACCAGAGGACTATAGCTTATTTCTTATTGCGGACTGACGGGAAAAGAGGGCAGTTTCTTTTGGCTGTTTCTAGGGAGCAAATGAGCTGAACCTTATTATGGTTCATTTAGTTTCCAGGTAACTTAGCCTGGGTGTGAGGCTAAGGAGGTTGGATTCACATTAAGTTTAGCCTTTATTGTCAATAGACAAAAGTTATTTATACGACCGTAGGGAAAGTCAGATTGTAGTCGTACAGATGGGTTCTGGGGCTTTTACTGGGTAATGAGAGTTTTTGTCATGAGCATTGCACTTAGTAGGGTATTAATGTGGATCCAGGGATTTGGGGAAATGGGTTTGGTAGGTGGTTAGCAACAGGGGCTTGAATTAGAGAAAATTAGGGGGATTTTTTACCCTATTGTATTGGAATCTATCTATATCCTGGCAATGATATTGGTTTTGACCAGGTATTCAAAGACTGCCTTCAGTATTGTATTTGCATGTTTCTTTGGGGGAGACAGGAGCAGTCTCAGGTCTATTGTGTGATAGCCTAACTTGAATATGGTGGAGTCTATGGTCTCGCCTTTGATTGTTATGGGGCCACACAGTCAAAGAAGATATGGTTGAGATCTTCTTCATCATTGCAGTGGGGGCATAGGGCGGACTGGTTACTGTAGTGAAGGCAGCCCTGCCCGCAGTGTCCTAGCCTTAGCCCGGAATAGGCTATGTCGAAACGTCTATTGAGACTATATATGTCACATTGAAGTTTAACCTTTGGTTTGACGAAATGGAAGGTGTGGCCCTTGTTGCTATTGGTCCATTGGGATTGCCATTTTTCGGTTACTGCTTCATTTATTAGGGGATAAACGTCCAGTTTTGAGGGTTTGGTATGGGTGTAAGTGCCGGTGGTCAATAATTGACAACTGCCTTTCTTGAATCAGCGGAAGGAGAAACGAAGTATGTGGCCCAACCGGGTTCTCGAACCCAAGACCTCTGACATGAGTCAGGTGCCCTATCGATTGTGCTACGCAACCCGGCACCTTCAGCTGTAGGAGTTTAATTCCACATTCAACTTCTAAAGCATTAATAGGGGCGGAGTGGTATGCCCTCGTAGCAATACGGAGTGCTAAGTTGTTTTGAATGAGGTCTTGAGCTTTAACAGTAGATGTTTGGGTGCCGAGTTATAAGCTTGGGCACCATAATCGACTTTTACTGAGGATTATGGCCTTATATAATGTCAATAGGATTTTTTTATCTGCTTCATAGGAGGTGCCTGAAACCATCCTCATGAGGTTTAGGTCTTTATTACATTTTTCAATCAGATTTTTAATATGCTGACCCCATATGTTAGTTTGCTATCTAGGATCATGCCCAGGAAGGTGATATGGTCACTAAATTCTATTTCTGTTCCAAAAAGGGAGAGTTTTTAAAGTGATTCAATATTAAGTCTTTTTTAAAGGGAAAATTATAGCCTTTGTCTTAATAGTGGGTATTTTGAAGCCCCAGAGCGTGAACCATATCTCGATTGTCTGGAGGGCTGACTGGAGTTTTACGAGAGCATGTTTGGGAGAGGAGTGGGAGGTCCAGATAGCACTGTCATCTGCAAACTGAGAAAGACAGAGGTTTGCCCCCTCCCCCCCCAGGGCATCATCAAGGGTATTTAATATTACAATGACTAGGATAGGGCTGAGGACACTGCCCTGGAGACAGCCGTTTCCAAGTCATGTTGATCATAGCAGTGACCTACCACTCCTCTCCCAAACATGCTCTCGTAAAACTCCAATCAGCCCTCCAGGTCACTGCTATTTATAGGTCACTGATCAGAGGTTTTTATCCCCCCACCCTGACTTGAATTCTTTAAGATTCAAAGTGACTGCCGCCTGGCACTTATTTTCCATAAAGGCCATATTAATTTCAGATTCCACGATTTTAATTTCTGATACGAAAGGAATTTATGGCTGAAGAGTGCGATTTATTTCCACTTCAATGGCGAAGTGTCATGGGACTGTCCCAGTCGCATTTAGTTTTGAGTTGCCGGTCGAGTTTCTAGGCTTCTTTTTTTTTCTTTCTTTCCCGTTATGGTTCAAGTAAGACCAAATGAGCATTCGACATCAAGGTTGAGGTAGACTAATGGCTCTTTATTTCACGATTTACTTAAAGTTGACCTCACTAAAATGCGCATTCAATACGCGATTTTGATTGGTTCCCGTACGCGCGCGTTGAGACGCAAAGGACTACGTCACTACCCGTATCATGTGCGCAATTTTGATTGGGTCCATGACATTTGCATAAAATGCGCGTTGCACGCGTCGCTTCGCGGTATACGCAAAACTGAGAACGAATTTTCATTGGCTACTAAAATATTCGCGTCCATAATTACCGCGTATCCCGCGCGCATCAACTGCGTCCCCGACGCGTTTTGAATGTGTACAAATACGTGAGCGCCAGTGTACATGCCTACCTACCTACCTACCTACCTACCAGCCTGCCATCTATCTATCTATCTATCTATCTATCTATCTATCTATCTATCTATCTATCTATCTATCTATCTTATCATATCTTATCTTATCTTATCTTATCTTATCTATCTATCTATCCTCTGGTCGTCTTAACTATGGGTGAATAAAATAAGCATTAAGTCGAAGTAATTTGTTAAAGATGTACATTAAGTATTAAGTCGATGTCGACCTGCCTGTTGTATTTACCTTTCTAGTTATCTAGTTACCTACCTACCTACCAACCTACCTACCTACCTACCTACTATCTATCTATCGATTTATCTATCTATCTATCTTTTCTCTGGTTCCCTTTAGTATAGGTGAATAAATATGTGCATTAGGTCGAAGTTGATAATTTGTTGAAAATGCATATTAAGTCGAAGTCGATCATCCTGACAGTGTTCTATTTACCTTTCACGTTACCTACATACATATATACCTACCTAGATACCTACCTACTGACCTTCCTACTATCTATCTATCAATCTATCCATCTATCTGTCTCTCTGTCTGACTGTCTATCTATCTTTCTATCTATCTGTCTGTCTGTTTTTCTGTCTGTCTGTCTGTCTCTGTCTCTCTCTCTATCTATGTTTGTATGTATCTATCTATCTAATTAACCATCTATCTACTTATCTATCTACGTTCCTACCTACCTCCTACCTACCTACCTTTCTATCTACCCACCTACCTATCTACATACCTACCTACCTACCTACAAACCAGCCATCTCTCTTTCTATCTATCTATCTATCTATCTATCTATCTATCTATCTATCTATCTATCTATCTATCTATCCTCTGATCCTCTTTACTATGGGTGAATAAAAATGTGCATTAAGTCGAAGTTAATAATTTGTTAAAGTTGCACTTTAAGTCGAAGTCGACCTGCCTGTTCTATTTACCTTTCCAGTTATCTAGTTACCGACCTACCTACCTCCCAGCCTACCTACATTCCTACCTACCCTACTATCTATCTATCTATCTATCTATCTATCTATCTATCTATCTATCTATCTATCTATCTGTCATCTGGTTCTCTTTAGCATAGGTGAATAAATATGTGCATCATGTCGAAGTTAATAATTTGTTAAAGATTCATATTAAGTCGAAGTCGACCTACCTGTTCTATTTCCCTTTCTTGTTACCTACCTACATATCTAACTACCTACCTACCTACCTGCCTACCTACCTACTTGCATACATACCTACCTACCTACCTCCCTTCCTTCCTACCTATCTTCTTACCTTCCAACCTTCCTACTAACCTACCTGCTATCTATCTATTCATCTATCTGTCTGTCTGTCTGACTGTCTATATTTCTATCTATCTATCTATCTATCTATCTATCTATCTATCTATCTATCTATGTGTCTGTCTGTCTGTCTGTCTTTCTGTCTGTCTGTGTGTGTGCCTCTCTCTCTCTCTCTCTCTCTCTCTCTCTCTCTCTTTCTATCTATGTATGTATCTATCTATCTATCTAATTAACTATCTATCTATCTTTCTATCTATCTATCTATCTATCTATCTATCTATCCTCTGGACCTTTTGTTATAAATGCATATTATGTGGAAGTGAATCTACGTATCTATACTGAACCAAAAAAGAAACGTCACATAGATAATTCATGGATTTTAAGCTAACGAACACTATTTTCGAATAATGCTACGTTATTCTCCTACGTGTCAGACGTCAGACAGCCTTATGAACTAATCGGTTTGCGATTTGCGTAAACTGTTATAGAATTATTCCACTTTGACTGAAAATATCATTGACAATGTGAGTCGCTCGATGCGCATGCGCAAGCGCTTATATTTTTGCACTTTCGGATTTGCCTTGTAACCGCCAATAAGAAACCCTATGAACCGTATGACACTTAACCAGCAGCTCAAAGAAATAAGATGTTAAAGATAATGTGTCTTTGAAATTGTCTCCTTTGCAATTAAAAGTATAGCAAATAATTTACTCCGATTTACCAGTACGTTTTAATAAAATTTTCAAGTTTAATTCATGGACCTTATTCCAGTTTCTCCAGACAATGGTTCATGATGAAAATGTTTTGATCAAACTGGTTAATTGTCCGTGGTATATCACCTTGCATTGTCTATGGGAGTTTCAGTGCATAGCATGAAAGTCAGAGTCAAGTATCATAAAAAGCAATATTCCAAGCCTTGTGATTCACTGATCAACCCTTTGGAAGCGGCGATGGGACCGTTTTCGTAACAATTAATGCCTGATAAACGACTCAGAAGTGACTTGCTCACATGGGCTGACAACTTGAGTGAAACACGGGTCTTCAAAAAGCACCTTAAAAAAGCAATTTCAAATTCTGACCCCTCATTGAATCAAACTGATCTGGAGGCATTAATCTCGCAGCTTATGTTGTTATTCATTTTCTATAATACAGATACTTTAAGGCAGTTACATATAAAATAAAATTGGGAAAGTCTTAATTCAGTTCAAAGACAACGTGCATTGAAAGTGCATGTAAAGTTTCTTTTTTTTTTTGCTCAGTATATTTATTTTATTAGTAATCTAGCTATTTTCCAACCAACCTACCTACCTACCTATTTACCTACCTGCCTACCTACCTACCTACCTACGTACGTTCGTACGTTCCTACCTACCTACCTACCTACCTATATATCTACCTACCTACCTACCTGCCTACCTATCGACTACTTATCTATCTATCTATCTATCTATCTATCTATCTATCTATCTATCTATCTATCTATCTATCTATCTATCTTCTGGTCCTCTGTACTATGGGTGAATAAAAATGTGCATTAAGTCGAAGTTAATAATTTGTTAAAGGTGCATATTTTGCATATTTCTCGTTACATACCTACATATCCCAATACCTACCTACCTACCTGCATACATACCTACCTACATACGTACCTGCATACCTACCCACCTGCAAACCTACCTACCTACCTGCTTACCTTCCGATCTACCTACTTACCTACCTACTATCTATCTATCTATCTATCTATCTATCTATCTATCTATCTATCTATCTATATCTACCTATCTATCTATCTTCCTATCTATCTGTCTGTCTGTCTGTCTGTCTCTCTCTCTCTGTCTCTCTCTCTCTCTATGTAACCATCTATCTATCTATCTAATTATCTATCTATCTATCTATCTATCTATCTGTCTATCTATCTTCTGTTATCTTATCTTATGATATCTTATCTTGTCCTATCTTATCTTTATCCTTTTCTTATCTTATCTTATCTAATCTTATTTATCCTCTGGTCCTCTTTACTATGAGTGAATAAAAATGTGCATTAAGTCGGAATAATTTGTTCAAGTTGCATATCAAGTCGAAGTCGACCTGCCTGTTCTATTTACCTTTCTAGTTATCTATTTACCTACCTGCCTTACTACCTACCTACCAACCTACCTACCTACCTACCTGCCTACCTACTATCTATCTATCTATTTATCTATCTACCTATCTTTCCTCTGTTTCTGTTTAGTATGGGTGAATAAATATGTGCATTATGTCGAAATTAACAATTTGTTAAAAATGCATATTAAATCGAAGTCGACTATACCTTTCTCGTTACCTTCCTACATATCTAACTACCTAGCTATCTAACTACTTACCTACCTGCATACATACCTACCTACCCACCTTCCTACCAACCTACTTACCTACCTACTATCTATCTATCTGTCTATCTATCCATCTATCTGTCTGTCTGTCTATCTATTTTTCTATATGTCTGTCTGTCTGTCTGTCTGTCTGTCTGTCTCTCTCTCTCTCTCTCTCTCTCTCTCTCTCTCTCTCTCTCTCTCTCTCTATCTATCTATCTAACTATCTATCTAATTAACTATCTATCTATCTATCTATCTTTCTATCTATCTATCTATCTATCTATCTATCTGTCTATCATTCTATCCTTCGGACCTTTTGTTAAAAATGCATATTAAGTCGAAGTGAATCTACGTATCTATTTATTTTATTAGTAATCTAGCTATTTTCCTACCTACCACCCAACCTTTATACCTACCTGCCTACCTACCTCCGTACCTACGTACGTTCCTGCCTACCTACCTACCTTCCTTTCTATCTACCTACCTACCTTCCTACATCCGTAACTACCTACCTAAGAACATACCATCTGCCATCTTTCTTTCTATCTATGTATCAATCTATTCTCCGGTTCTCTTTACAATGGGTGAATTAAGTCGAAGTCGACCTGCCTGTTCTATTTACCTTTC